>APFE030253256.1:367439-386411 GCA_000404065.3 Pinus taeda | reverse complement strand
ATTCCATTTACTTTTCAAACTAACCTCTCAATATTAGTTATTTAATTAGTAAATTTAATAATTTTATAAACATATAAAATATGATATTACTTCAAAAGTAATTAGTATAATTTATAAACAAAATAACATACCTTTAATATACATTTCATATATATAGTTAGTTATTAATTTAATATCTTATTACCATTAAAATTACATATTTATTCATTTATTCTTACTTAATCCTAACATCCTATTGTTATTATTTTTAACAAGAAAGATTTTATGTAACCCTATTTATTCCTTTAAAAGAATTCATTCGCACAAATAATAATTTTCAATAACCTTAGTTTTATTCTATTAACAACATAAAGTTATTTAATTAAATAAATTACTTAGGATACAATTCATTGTACCTAATTTGTGTTTAATTCTAGGAATAAAATAATATATTATTAATCTTAATATTATAAAAATAATAATATTAAATTTATTAATATAATTTTGGCCTCGGTTCTAGAGTCAAAAATAGCTGTTATGTGGTCCTAGAGTCAAAAATAGCCATTATGTAGCCGTTGGAGTCTCTGCTCAGTCTATTGAACATGCTAGGCCAGATCTGTTTCTTCAACTTGTCCTGACGATGAACCACACTAGTTGGTTTGAAACGCGTTGACAAATGTTGTTTTCATGTGATTTACGCCGAAGCCCTTCTCACAACTATGATGGATCACAGAAGCCTCAATTCTATAATTGGATCTAAATTCTCCATTCGTACTCGGATTTATGCGCTGTTTGCATTGTTCGAATCGTATCGACGAGCACTTTGACTTGATCCCATTTTCATCTACATTTGAAGACTTTGATCCAAAGGAAAAACTAGATCCATTTTGGATCAGTTATTGACTAGGATGTCTTAGGTCCCCATTCCAAGTGGAATCACTCAAAAAGACCTCTGTTAAGCCTTGCTAAAAAATAACACAAAATTACTAGTCGAAAATCTAGAAATTCGAGAACTAGTGAGCTAGTAAATCTATAAAATACCTAACCTAATCAAGAGCAACTGCAATGGGGTAATTTTTTTTATGAACAAGAATATTTTTTTTGATCTAATTCAAGTGGAACTAACTTCATTGAATCTTGTTAGCATGCTCTAAAAAATAGAAGAAATTTATTGTTCTTTTCCGCAAAAGTGTTCCAGAAATCTAGATTTGGGAATAAGAGGAATAATCAAAGTAGCTCAATGATTACTATGACCTTTTGTTAATGGTGTTGGACCCGCCAACATGTAAGGGGATCTCTTTGGTAAGAAGTCCCAATTAGACCTCAGACCATTTGGTTTAGGAGTCCCAGCAGTGGGTCGTATGCTAATGCCTTGACCACGATTTCAAACAGAGGCAAGTAAGATGTCTCTGTTGGTAGCAAGGGTGTGACAGCTACAGTAAGCCAAGGAAGATGCATGAGAGGTTCAAACACATGGGGGTTGAGATGAGTGCACCCCTTGGTAACCTGTGATAGCATGGAGTTAAGAAGGGAACACATGAGAAAATATGCATCATAACATGGAAGGAAAGTTAGCTAGTAATCCAAAGTGATGCTTAAACCAACAACACATTATAGAAAGATTCATATGTACATATACAGAAAATTCCATACATGAATGCATAAGAAAATAAATACATATATATATTGTGTGTGGAGCATGATTGTTCAGAGGTCATTGTTTCAACTGGATGTATACCCCAAGAAGTTTGTACACCCCTCCCCTCACACGGGGGGGGGGGTGGCGGGGGTCCAGGGGTTGATCCCCTTGGTTGGGGGATTCCCGGGGCTAGTGGTACTCAACGGGGGTTCGGGGGCAGCGCCCCCAAGCCAAAAATAGATGTAAAATTGCTTGTAAAAGTATGTAATTTCTAGTCAATCTGGGTCATTCATTAGGCAGATGATCTGACGGTAGAACTTATGTTTAGTTTAGGGTTTTTTTCCCTAGAAGGAAACCCCTCTCTTTGTATGAGGGCATTGTATTTGAGGCTGTGATATATAGATGTGTATTCTCTAAGCAAAAAGCAGAGAGGTGAGATTGTGAGAGAAAACAGAGGATACTACAACGGATCTGCTGTAGGTTGTGTCTCTTCATTTTGCTAGATAATGGAAAGGAAGGACTGGTTGTTCGGGGTGGACGTAGCCCAAACTGGGTGGACCATGTATATCTGTGTCTCTCTTGTTTTATGCATTTCCTGTGTTTAGATTTCTGCAATATTTTATGTGTTCCATTGCTCCGTAATATATAATTTTAGAACAATATCATTTAGAGTAAACTAGATAACATAGAATACAATACAACATATGCATGAAACATGTTGGATCTATTACATAAATAAGTGTAAGTTTTATTCATACAATACATCCATGTCTAACCACTAGTTCCAACAATGGAATGTTACATCCACAACCGCCTACTCCTCCAAAGATATATACTAGCTTTGCGCAGTGGAGAAGACAAGGCTCGTTACAATGCTATCCAATCTCTCTCTAAGATAGTCCTATCAAAAGCTTGGCTGAATAAAAGCCTTTAAAATGAGTTATGAGGTTATATTTATAGAAAATGTGGGGTGAACCTTATCATTTCCCTTTGTGACAGTTCATCTACCCTCATAATTCTTCATCTACTCTATGACTGTTACATCCAACTATCGACACTTGAGCTTCCACTTGACAAGAAATGACCTTACAATGCAGATGTGCTCATGTGAGACAAAATGGCATGAGAAAGCCATGAAGGACATCACTGACACTCGGTCCACTGTGGTGAGACCAACCCTTTGACATGCTTGTGATGGTGAAGGTTGTGAGTTGATGCCAAGCTTGGTCATCCATGATGGTGTGCATGTGCTCCATGGTGACATCTTGCTAAAGCAAACTCTTGCCTCTGTTGCATCTGGTGCATTGGTGTGGCTCCTCCATCCAACTCATCTACTGACATGCACATGGTCTTCTTCGATTTGACCAAACCAATGAAACATTGATGCATATTGTCCATGCTCATCTTCCAGTGTGTGCTAGTGGTCATGCACATTAAATATCAACTGCATGTTCAACTCCAGCTGGACTTGCTTCTTGTCTTTTCCTTGGTGAGTGTGTTGAATGGGTGGGATCACATGTGTGCGCACAATGACATGCACGCTGTTGAATTCTCTCACATGTTATCAACAACATTTCTCACAATGTCTGCTCCGTTCCAGCTGCTAAGATGGATCTATAACTTGTAAGGTCGCAGCTTCAACCGTGAGTGTGTTTGTGTCCACTATTGTACATGTTCCTTCTGAAACTCATTCTCTCATTTGTGCAACTCTTGTTCTTCCTTGAGTTGTTGCTTCAACACATGCAACTCCATCTCTATTCTATTCTCTATCTTCATGTGATCTTCATGTCGCACTGTCACCTCATAGTCCGACTCTCCAAAGTTTCTTTCATGACAAGTGGATCTGCTTGAGGTTGAAACTTTTCTTCACCTCTACGCTGTCCACAACCTTCCTCTTACACTCGCTGCATCCGGTATGTTGCCTTCAACTGCTACTGATGATGCTTCTTATTGTGATGCTACTGCCATCATATCTTGATGTCCTTGTCTACGAACAACTTGATGTCTTCATGGGTAGGCAAGTTCATATATACTTGATCGACAGCATCCCCAAGCATGCTTTGAATAATCTCTTCGATTTGGCTCTCATGGAAATCATTGTACCATTGGCATTATGACACAGGTTTGGTTCTATGACACAGGTGATGTCCTCGATGGAAACTCACTCAGATGACAAATCACATTTTAGGATCACAGAATTAAGGAAAAAGAGGTATACACAGGTTCCCCTTGACCGAACTGCATATACATGTGAGTTCATAGACCAAAAAGTGCGTATGTGTATAAACACACTTTCACGCAAGGAAAAGGGCGTACATGTTGGAAAACTTGGTTTTGGTCCATGGTATTTGGTCCTTGGTATTTTTACCCATGGTATTCTTCCAAGGTATCTTGTCCAAAGTGTTGACCCCAGGTATTTGGTCCAAGGTATTGATTCTAAGTGGTTTTGGACCATGGTATTGAGTAAGGCTTAAGACTATAAAAGGAGGAGGAGATCATTAGGCAAAGGCACTCAAGTAATTGAATATCTAATGAAGAGAAAAATCTATAATACTGGTCATTGGGTTATGGTGCATAGCTGGATTTGAATCAAGGAAAAACCTGAGCACTTGAAGAAGGATAATTTCTATTGATGAGTCAAGATCTTAAGGCTTGAAGAGAAGTATCTTTATGTGGTTTTGATCTTTTATCTGAATAATTGGTGCATGTCATAATCTATAAATCTGATGATTTGGGTATAACTGATGTATGAATAGTTGTAAAGGTTAAATCATCTTTTACAGATTTATATGCAGGTTTATTACAACAACGGTGCATATACACACCGGTTTAGCATTTCAAAATAGCGCATACACAGTTTTGTCTTGAGGAAAGTGCGTATGCACATAGGTTCAACACATTTAAGTAGCGTACACCTCATAAAATATGTTTCAGCTACTTCTGTTTGTTGTTGCATTGTTTTACATTCTAACTTGGGTTCTGGTTATTGTTACTGTGTTTTGGTTATAGCCTTCAGAAAAGTGATTGTTTGATTCAGTTCTGGTTGGTGCAAAGGAGATTGCTTAATGCAGATATATTTGATGTTTGATTGATTTTTTTGATGGATCTAGTCTGAAAATTTATGAAACGTGGTCCCTGGAAGAAAAGAGAAGGTTGTAGCCTTCTATAGGTCAGCACCTATGTACTAGTAAACACATCAGCTAGTACAAGAGCTTGGGGGTTGTAGCTCCTTTCCAGGAAATGCTGGAGAATGAGAGAAGGTCGTAGTCTTCTCGAGGTGGAAGCTTGCGTACTGGTATAAGCCTGCACTAGTACAAAATTTTGTA
This sequence comes from Pinus taeda, assembly GCA_000404065.3. Classification (NCBI taxonomy): domain Eukaryota; kingdom Viridiplantae; phylum Streptophyta; class Pinopsida; order Pinales; family Pinaceae; genus Pinus; species Pinus taeda. The sequence goes on along the minus strand of APFE030253256.1, from coordinate 381,467 downwards.
AAAAGAAGTTTCTTATTAAGGAAAGATAGAGATGATTGCAGCAGGTGGTTTTCACCCACATTGGGTTTCCACCTTATATCTTGTGTTTCTCTAAACACAATTGCGTACAAACACAAGTTTCAATAACATAAGTAGCGTATATAATTTCTTTTATGGAAATGAAATATTCTTAAATTGCTAATACTGATTCACCCCCTCCTCTCAGTATTATTTCCAAAAATTGGTATCAGAGCAGGTCCTTCAGAAGAAGCTTGATCACTTGAAGGAATATCTATCATCATGGGAAACTACAAAAGAGAGGGATCCATTAGACCACTAGTCTTTGATGGGAGAAACTTCGTCTATTGGAAGGTAAGAACCACAACCTATATTCAATCTCTTGGAACAGATGTTTGGGAAATTGTGGAAGGAGGATCTACATTTCCATCAGCAATTCCTACAAATACGACAGGTAAAAAGCAGTATGAAACAAATGCCAAGGTTGTCAATACACTATTGGGGAGTCTCTCACAATCAGAATTTTTCAAGGTTATAAAGCTCAAAACTACCAAATAAATATGGGGCAAGATTGTTCTAAGCTATGAAGGAGACAATCAGGTAAAACGTGCAAAACTACAATCTCTCAGAATTTAATATGAAAATCTCAAAATGCATAATGATAAAAGTATAGCTCATTACTTCCTACGTATAGATGAGATTGTTAATCATATGAAAAACTTTGATGAAGAGATAAAAGAAGTTACTTTTGTTGAAAAGTTTTTAAGATCCTTGTTTTCTAAGTTTGAATCAAAAGTTTCTGCCATAGAAGAAAAGAAGGATCTTCAGAGTATGACTATGACACAGCCGCACAGAATCCTGACAGCTATTGAAATGAGAAAAGGAGGTCCATCAGATATGAGAGAAGGCACATTCAAGGCTCCAGGAAGAGAAGAGCTCAATGAATTGGGACACATTTCAGAAGGAGAGGAAGAAGCAAACTTTGTCGAAAACCTTCAACAAGGTTCTGGAAGATTCAGAGGTAAACTACCTTTCAAATGCTTTGCTTATGGAAGAGTCGGTCATTATGCAGTGAAATGTCCTTATAAATATAAGCTTGATAAAGGTAAGGAACCACCAAAATGGAATAGAAAACAGTATGTAAGTAAGAAGAGCTACTATACACATGAAGATAGCGATGGTTTATCAAATAGTGATGAAGATGAATATGGTAATGATTATAGACTTTTGATGGCTTTTGAAAATGATGATTTCTTGGATGCTTTATATGAAGATGATATCTATGAAGAAATTTCTAAACTTAAAATCTGTTTAGAAGAAAATAGTATGTTTATAGATACTCTGACATTCCAACTTGCTAAAAGGGAAAAACACAATGAAAAGTTAGAATTTGAAATTATGGGTCTAAGAAAAGATATTCAGAAAAAAAAATCTCTCAATCTTAGATTTGCGAAAGGATCAGAAACTTTCGATGAAATTAGAAATGTGTATTTTTATCCTCTGATAAATACAGGTCTTGGATATATTGAAGAAGCATCTCAAGCACAGAAGCCATCAACCTCCAAAAGCTATCTTGATGCAGTAAGGAGAAGTGAATAGGTTGACAATCGTTAGCAAAGGCATAAAGCAGATCACTAGGTAAATCTGGTTCAGTCTACTTCAAGGATGAACAGAAGCTATAACCAGCCATAGGTAAATCATTCTCAATTTTCTTCAAGAATGAATGTCAATAGAAACTACAATCATCGAGTCAATAGATTCAATAATCACAGGAATTTCTTTAATGACCAAGGTTTTTCATGTCATAACTTTGGACACAAAGATGCTCAATGTGTTGCTTACAATACCATCATGACTAGAGCAGCACGAAATTAAAGGAATGTGACTAGGATCATGAAAAGGACCTACAATAAATTTTCTGCTCTTGAAAATGAAATAGAATGCTCTATCTGTAACAACTTTAGACATGAAGATTCTGAATGCAGGAGTAAATTCTCAGCAAACATATCAGAAGGAGCAAGCTTCGTTGGGTCCCAAAACATAGAGAAAGAAAGAACTGCAAACAGAAAGATGTGGTATAGCCTTGTATGCAGAAGGACAAGAAAATCAGTGGTACATCAACAGTGGATGCTTGAAATGCATGACAGATGATAAAGAAAAACTTCAGTCATATAATGCCTTAGAAAAAGAAAATAAGGTCTCATTTGGCAATGACACTCCTACAATCATAAAAGGTAAAGGCTCTGTTCTCTTAAAAGAAAAGGCTAAAGCTGGGAATGTTGTGTATGTTGATGGTCTAAAGCATAATCTATTGAGTGCCATTCAAATTTGTGATCAACAAAATGAGGTAGTATTTCTATCAAATGGATGTGTTGTTTGTGAGCTTGATTTAGGGGAAACAGTGAGAAAAGGTATAAGAACTCCAAACAACTTGTACATACTCAATGGGGGACAACAATAGTGCTACCTAAGAAAAACAATGAACACTGGCTATGGCACAAAAGATTGGGGCATCTAAGTTTCTCTCAAATAAGAAAAACATGCAGATACTAGGTTGTTCGTGATCTTCCTGATATCAACATTCCAGAGAATACAATACGCAAATCATGTCAATTTGGTAAGCAAACCAGAGCACATTTCCTTGAGAAGGAAGGATTAGCTAGTAAGCCGCTTGAACTTTTTCACACTGATTTATGTGGTCCATCTAGGAAAAAGTCACCTCGTGGAGAATAATACTTTATATTATTCATTGACAACTTTTCAAGAATGTTTTGGATAAGACTTCTAAAGCATAAAGACAAAGCATTCAAAAAGTTCAAAGCCTTCAAAGCTTTGGTTGAAAATGAATCAGATCACAAAATCAAATGCCTCAGGTCTAATCGAGGAGGGGAATTTACCTTGGATGAATTCTTCGACTTTTGTGAAGAACATGCAATAAGAAGGGAATTCTCTACCACAAGAACTCCTCAGAAAAATGGAGTGGTAGAAAGGATGAACAGAACTGTTTAACAAATGGCTTGTGCTATGCTAGATGAGTCTGGAACTCCTACAACCAAACAAAAACAAAACAAACATCCAGGTAAACAACACTCAAACTCCAGATGAACTTTCGTATGGTGAGACTCCTACTGTAAAATACTTCAAAGTTTTAGGAAGCAAATGTTACATCAAAAATACTGATGAAAAACTTGGCAAGTTTGAACCTAGAGCAGATGAAGGCATTCTCCTTGGTTACTCTTCCCGAAGTAAAGGATACAAATGTTATAATAAAAGACTTGGGAAAATCGTTGAAAGTATTGATGTTGTGGTTGATGAAGCAGGACAAAATCCAAAGCAGGTAAAAACTGAAGATTACGAAGAAGATGAGGACTATCCTTCCACATCAAATCAGACTAATTCTGAAGAAGAAACCAATGAGGCACCAGAAGAAAAGATAAGGGTAGAAGAAAAGACTCCATCCAGGTATGTTCAGAAGAATCATCTAGAGACTCAAATTTTGGGGCAAAAGGAGGTAGGTGTGCAGACAAGAAGAACTATTATAGAAGCTTTAGGCTATCTAGCATTTCCTTCCTCTGTCGAACCACAAAATGTAAATGAAGCATGCAAGGATGAATGTTGGGTCAAGGCCATGAATGAAGAACTTGAGTAGATTGAAAAGAATAATACTTGGGAATTGGTTCCTAGACCTAATGATAAGAATGTCATAGGAACCAAATGGATATTCAAAAGCAAGCTCAATGAAAATGGATAAGTTATTAGAAACAAGGCCAGACTTGTTTGTAAAGGTTATGCTCAACAAGAAGGTATAGACTTTTAAGAAACTTTTGCACCTGTTGCTAGACTTGAAGCCATAAGAATGTTCCTTGCTCTTTATATCTTTCAGATATTCAAAGTATATCAAATGGATGTGAAATTTTCCTTTCTTAATGGAGACCTAGAAGAAGAAATATATATTGAGCAACCAGACATATTCATCCTTAGAAATGATCCAAAAATTGTATGTAGACTTAGAAAGGCTCTCTATGGGCTAAATCAAGCTCTAAGGGCCTGGTATTATCATCTTGACAAATACCTTCATCAACAAGGTTTCTCAAAAGGATCAACTAATAGCAATCTATATATAAAAATTGACAATCATAAATTGCTAATACTTGTTCTGTATGTTGATGATATCAATTTTGGTAGTAATGAAGAAGCCATGAGTCAAAACTTTGCTTCGGTAATGCAGAAATAATTTGAAGTGTCCCTGCTTGGTGAGCTCACATATTTTCTTGGATTACAAGTTCAACAAAATAAAGATGGTATTTTTCTATCAAAAACCAAGTACCTCAAGCAGATCTTGAAGAAATATGGCATGGGAGATTCTAAACTAGTATGTACCCCTATGGTAACAGGATGTAGCCTCAGCTTAAATGATGAATCAGTAGCAGTACATCAACCAACCTATAGATCCATGATTGGTAGTCTGCTTTATCTAATAGGTGCCCGACCAGACATCATGCATGCAATGGGAATATTTGGAAGATTCCAATCCAATCCAAAGGAATCACACCTTTAGGTAGTCAAACAGACTTTCAATATCTTCAAGGAACACAAAAATTTGGTTTATGGTATACTACAGATACAGATCTTACACCTCATGCATATACAAATGCAGATTGGGTGGGAAGCGTGGATGACAGAAAAAGAACTAGTGATGGTGCATTCTATATGGGTTCCATATTAGTGTCTTGGTTCAGCAAAAAACAAAGTTCAATTGCAATATCTATAGCTGAAGTAGAATATGTGGTTGTTGCATCTTGTTGCACACAAATCCTTTGGATGATGCAAACATTGCAAGACATTTAGATCACATGTACTCCGCCCATCTCCATTCTATGTGATAATACAAGTGCAATCAATATTTCAAAGATTCTATTCATGCATTCCAAGACCAAGCACATACCTATCAAGTATCATTTTCTCTGTGAACAAGTGCTTGAACAAAAGGTCAAATTGGAGTATGTTCCCTCCAAAGAATAGGTTGTTGATATATTAATCAAACTGCTACCCAGAGAGACATTTGAATATCTCAGACAGAAGCTGGGAGTAGTTGATGCATCATCTTGCTGTTGAAACCTACCTGATTCAGAGAAAAGTGCTTGTACATGAGTTTCATGAAGCATATCTATGTACATATGCCAGTTTCTATGGATATAGTTGCGTATATGTTGGTTTGAAGAGAAATAATGGACTAGACTCAGGAGGAAAAGAGTCTGATATGGGTTTGACAGTGATCATCTGGCATAAGTTCAGGGGGAGCATATACTTCTAATAATGCATTGTTGGCATTATCTTGGTACAATTTCATAGTTGTTTCTAATTCGGGTGGAACAGGTGTAGAGGGAGATCATGGTTGCTGGTCTGGATGGTGATTGATAGATGTTGCTGATTATAGTTGTTGATGACTATCATAGTCTTGTTTTAGACATTTTGTCTCTGTGTCATGTATATCTTTTATTATCATGGTCATGTAACGACCTATTTTGTTTCCCCACTATGCCTGGGATGGATGATGTAATGTTCTTGTTTTATCATGTATAAAATTTTGGTGTATCCCCACTTGGTTGGGTGGATGAGTCAATCTTGGCATATCCCCACTTGGTTGGGAGATGGATGTATGTATGAGTCTTTGGTGATAGGAAGGTCATTTATGATGTATAGAGTCATGTTCTTCTTATAGAACATCTTTTTGCAGACCTTGCTTATAGCTAGGGGGAACATGAACAACACGCTTCAACATATCAAAGAATTCAGCATGTACTCAGGGGGAGCATAACCCTTTGCCCTTGATGACAAAGGGGGAGAATGACTTGGGGTTGCCATCAAGTCCAAAGGGGGAGATTGTTGGCATTATGACATAGGTTTGGCACTATGACACAGGTGTTGTCCTTGATGGCAACTCACTCAGATGATAGATCATAGTTTAGGATCAAAAAATGAAGGAAAAAGAGGTATACATGAGTTCCCCTTGACCAAAATGCGTATACATGTGGGCTCACAGACCAAAAGGTGCGTATGCATATACACACACTTTCATGCAAGGAAAAGTGCATACATGTTGGAAAAATTGGTTTTGGTCCATGGTATTTGGTCCTTAGTATTTTGACCCATGGTATTGTTCCAAGGTATCTTGTCCAAAGTGTTGACCCCAGGTATTTGGTCTAAGGTATTGATTCTAAGTGGTTTTAGACCAAGGTATGAGTAAGGCCTAAGACTATAAAAGGAGGAGGAGATCATTAGGCAAAGGCACTCAAGTAATTGAATATCTAATGCAGAGTAAGATCTAGAATATTGGTCATGGGGTTATGGTGGATAGCTGGATCTAAATCAAGGAAGAACCTGAGCACTTGAAGAAGGATAACTTCTATTGATGGGTCAAGATCGTAATTCTTGAAGAGAAGTATCTTTATGTGGTTTTGATCTTTTATTTGAATAATTGGTGCATGTCGTAATCTGTAAATCTGATGATCTAGGTATAACTGATGTCTAAATAGTTGTAAAGGTTAAATAATCTTTTACAGATCTATATGCAAGCTTATTACAGCAAGGGCGCGTATACACACCGGTTCGACATTTCAAAATAGCGTATACGCAGGTTTTTCTTGAGGAAAGTGCATATGCACACAAGTTCAACACATTTAAGTAGCGTACACCTCATAAAATATGTTTTATCGACTTCTTTTTGTTGCTGTAGTGTTCTAGGTTTTGGCTTGGGTTCTGGTTACTGTTACTATGTTCTGGTTATAGCATTCAGAAAATTGATTGTTTTATTCAGTTTTGGTTGGTGCAAAAGAGATTGGTTAATGAAGATATATTTGATGTTTGGTTGATTTTATTGATGGATCCAGTCTGAAAATTTATGAAACGTGGTGCTTGGAAGAAAAGAGAAGTTTGTAGCCTTCTGTAGGTCAACACCTATGTACTAGTAAACACATGAGCTAGTACAAGAGCTAGGGGGTTGCAACTCCCTTCTAGAAAAAGCTGGAGAACAAGAGAAGGTTGTAGCCTTCTACAGGTAGAAGCCTACGTACTGGTATAAGGTTGCACCAGTACAAAATTTTGTAAAAATAATTTTCTTATTAAGAAAAAGATAGAGACAATTGCAGTAGGTGGTTTTCACCCACATTGGGTTTCCACCTTATATCTTGTGTTCATGTGTGTGATTGCTTATTCTGTTTACGACACCTGATTACTGGTTATATGGTTCTGATACACAAGTTAAAGATCAACTAACTAAATTATAAGTTTGCAAGGTATACGCTAGTTTCTCTAAACACAGTTGCGTACACACACAAGTTTCATTAATAGAAGTAGCATATATAAATCTATTTATGGAAATGAAATATTTTTAAATTGCTAGTACTGATTCACCCCCCACCCCCCTCTCAGTATTATTTCTAACATGTACCTGTGCTACTGAGAGGAAGATGAACACCTGTGATACCTAGAGACATGGAAACACTCATGGCAAGCAATCTATTAGTTAAAAACCAAAACAAGAATGAGAATTGATTTGCAACATACCTTTGTGATTGACCATGAAGGTTATGCAACTTCAACCAAGAGGTTAGGAGACTGACTACCAATACTGTGTAAGGCATAGTCCGAGCTATGACGAGGTTGACTGACTGCTAGAACTGTACAATGAACAGTCCATCCTGGCTACTGACTGCTGGAATTGTGCAATGCACAATCTCAGTTGGCAATGATTACAGGCTTAGTGACTGCATTACGTAATTTTCAGGGATAGCATTAACTATCCTTTATAATTTCACAATGCAAGACTAGAGAACAGTTATTGGGTAGAAATGTGCATTTCCTGAGAGGAAGACATAGCCATCCCTCTCAGGATTGTGCAATGTTGTCTTGGTGAGGCAAAGTATGATCCAAGGCTGCCCAAGCCCGTTGACTGGCAACTGAAAGAAAATTTGAATGTGAATGCATGGCGATACTGAGCGTAAACATGAGTGAATGATCATGCATGAAAATAATGAATGAAATATTTAGAATATGGAGCAACATGCATGTGGGTGAGGCGAGTCGCTGAATTGGTGACCGTTCATGAAAAACAGTTTCATGTATGCAATAGCAGTGAAATGTTAACGAAAATTGAAACGGGGCTAGTACAATCTAGTATGTATCAAAATGACAACAAGTACTCACAGAAATCAAGCATACAACATTCATACGAAGTGAAGCATAAAAGGCACCAACAATGCAACATAAGACATGGAAGGCGGGTTTACCCCAAAACAGTTGAGATAAACGTGCTGATGGCTCCTAAATGCAACGTGGGATGCCAAATCTACAAGGTCGATGTGAGGAATGAGCTCTACGGCATCTGGCTCGTGAGTTTTGATAAAATCAGAGATGTGACACACATGCCACAAATCTAGGAAGAGCGACACTTGGTGGGAGATTTCTGAAATGATCCTTGCATGCAACCTCCAATTGCTAAAAGTAGATCCTTGAACTAAGGGATGCCTTTGCATGCTACCTTGGGAGGAGCTTCCCATGCACGCACATCAATTTTGCTTGGTCCCAGAGGGAACCAGTAAACTCAACTACACATGCAAGAGGCTGCTCAACTGCTCGGAGAAAATGCTCATTTCTGGAAGGGAGCTGGGCTGGCTACCCCGAAGATTTGCACAATTTCTGGGCAAAGAAGCTGATCGTTGCCTAGGATTGTGCAAATTTTGGGCTAAGAAACCATGCTGGGAATAATTTTTCAATTTCTGGATGAATCCTAACTGGCAGAATTGGTTAATTCTAGAGCACAACAGGCTGCCATACAGAATTGCACAATTTATGGAGGGAAGGCTAGTTTCCCTCTAGAATTGCGCAATTTCTTGAGGGAGCTACTCAGCCTACAGCTGAACCAACTCCGGAGGAACAACCTGTGAGGGGAATGCAACAAGCTCTAATGGACAAGCTGTCATTCTACAATAAAATCACTGAAGCTTGTGTACTTGACGAAGCATGACATGCTGCTGTGAAAGGTTGGTAGGGAGGCTCCAAAACGAAGCTAAGGAATAATTTTGGAGGGTGGTTGTAGCCGTTACAACACCTTTCAAATATTTTCCAAGGATGAAATGATGTTTTTGATCCTACAAAAAGACTTACATCAACCATTTAGCAAAATCCTACAACAAGAAATCATTAATACTAAATGTAGAAGTAGAAAGAAATAAGAACAAGAAATGCATGCCAATAAGAAGTGAAAAGAAGAAAATAAATGATACAATAGGGCTCTGAGGCTCCTGGGATGGCCAAGGCTAAGGAAACTCAGAGATCTATGGAGGAGAACAAGATTTAGATACTGAACATGACACCAATCTTCATTATTTTCATCATTACAATTACATCCCTACAAGAAAATACAATGGAGCTGCAAAAGTACACGTTCTCTCCACAAGAACACTAATGAAAAATATCTAGAGTAAAATTCCACTTGGTACTTATAAAAAATGATTAGGAATCATTCCCCTTGAATGGAGGAAACTTTCACCACCAAAATCCCTTGATTAGTGGATCTCGTTCCTAATACTAGGAATTTGCATTAGATAGCAAGGAACACATTCCTAAATTTTCTCAATCATTGGAGTTCCACAATATGTGCCATAATTCCATAATATCTTGTTGATTTATTATTTAATAGCGATCCTCCTGTAGTATGGATCAAGTCCGTAAATTATCTCCGCCTCCAAATATTCATAATATGTCCAATATTCTCATAATATTCCACAAAATAAATAATATTAGGCACAAATATACAATTATTCATAAAGTTTCCTAATGAATATATTAAAGTTAAAAATACATTATCCAATGCAAAAGGAGATGTTTAATGTGCTGAAGGATGGTTATAGGCCTTAATTTATGTTTATTTAGAGGCATAGGCCTTAATTTATGTCTAATTTAGAGGCCCATCATACCCCCCGTTGAAAGTGTTGCTCATCCTCTGAGAAACTTAATGGCCTCATTATACCTCATTCATGTCCCTAGTGGCCTCTCTCCTGTGCATTAAGAATATTGGTTGTAATTTTTGTAAGGAAAAGCCCAAAAACGTATTTGTGCAAAGAAAATTCCTTGTTTATTGAGACTATTAGTTTTCCTTCTTCCCCTTATTCAAGATGGTTCTTGAATATTTTTCAGTTTGGCAAGGTCTTCCAAATCTTTATCAACCTTCCGCTACCTTGTTCCACCATTTGGAAACCTTTGAAAACTGCAAAATGTCTTTATATGAGAACTAGGACATCCTGTAGTAATTCCTATCAAAACTACAGGAAACCTACAAGAAACCATGTTAAAACTAAAAGAAATCCTTTTTTAGCATAAATGATAGTCTGAGCCTAGGATAGGCCCTCAACTTGACTCCCATGCCTTTCTATCATTTATATAACCTCTTTAAGTCCTTGGAAAAAAGATAGAAAGAGATTAGATACCTCTTGGAAAGTCTCTTTTCATCACTGCAGTTTGAGTTTTTTTTTTATGGTGGATGCCTCATTTCCTTTTGTTGCCATCTTCTTCTTTCTTGTGGCCTAGATGGTTGCCTATTGTTCTTGGAGTTCTCTTTTTTGATTAGGTCTCTCTTAGGCACTGTCATTTTGGGTTTTAGCACAATTTTTTCTTTCTTCCTTCTTGTAGCAACATTTTTCCTTGCTATAGTAGTCAGTCCTTCTTCCTTAAGAGCATTCTAACTGTATGGGAGTGATGAGAAATGATGTAGGTTTGTGGAAATGGAGAGGATGCTGTATTTTATTTTTCAAGAAATTTTCAGGGTGAGATAGAGTTTGTTGTTGAAATTATGAAAAGGGATGGATGAATGATGGATATATAGTGAATATGAAGTGGATGGAGGGCTTGGAGCGCTGTGGTGACTTGGCCTTTGCAAAAATTTCTTCTTTTAACTATTGTCCTCATTCCTTGAAATCATCACCCTTCATAATTTGACTTTTCAACTTTGCATGAGTGAAGGAGTGAGCTACAATTAACTAGTTGAAGGCAGTTGATATTGCCACTACAAGAAAAGAAATTCATTGGTGAGGGTCATGCCTGTGACCCTTCAAGGTCCGTCACCAATGTCGCATATGGTGATGGTCTTTAAAAAAGTGTCATTGTAAGTGTATATAGTGATGGTCCTTTATGGTTTGTCACCAAAGACATTTTCAATGACACTTTTGGTGAGGGTCGTTAAAGGTCCATCACTAATTCTCTCTTTGGTGACACTTTTGGTGAGGGTCGTTAAAGGCCCATCACTAATTCTCTCTTTGGTGACACTTCTAGTGATGATATTTTATTGACCCTCACCAATGCTCTTTTTGGTTACTTTTGGTGACGGTCAAATTTTTTTTGTCATCATTGATCATTCCAATGATTTTTTATGATGCTTCATGCTTGTGAAAAACCTTTAAGGTCTGTCACCATTGTCGCATATGGTGACAGTCTTTAAAAAAACGTTGTTGTAAGTGTATATAGTGATGGTCCTTTAAGGTTTGTCACCAAAGCCATTTTCAATGACACTTTTGGTTACAGTCGTTAAAGGCCTATCACTAATTCTCTCTTCGGTGACAATTTTGGTGAGGGTCGTTAAATGCCCATCACTAATTCTCTCTTTGATGACACTTCTTGTGATGATCTTTTACTGACCCTCACCAATGCTCTTTTTGGTTACTTTTGGTGATGGCCAAAAAATGTTCGTCATCATTGATCATTACAATACATTTTTGATGACGCTATGTACCTGTTACTATATTTTTTGTCAAAAGATAATGATTTAAGACCATTTTTGTGGAGTTTTTTTCATTATGTGTCCAAGGTCATAGTGCTTATAGTCAGTCAATTTGTTAAGAAGTAATCAATATGTATCATTTCCCTCAATTCATAAGAATATAGTTTTCCTATGAGTCAAAACATGATTCATCTCTATTAGGTTTATTATGTACAAAATTCCTTTAAATAAAGTTCCACTAGTGGGTGTAGGAACTATATTATTTAATACATAATCGAGCTCTATCAATTCTATTAATGAGAGAGACCTAGAAATCCTCAACACTCATGGCACACCTTAACATGCTTTGGAACAATACACTAGAATCCTTGGCACCTCGCTTGTCTTGCAACATATTTATACTTGGAACATCTTTGTACCTAGAAAATCTTGCCATGCGTAGGATTCCCAAGCACATGTTGGCATGCCCTAGCATAGCAAAACACTCCCCTATCATGTGTTGGCGGGCCCTGTAGTCCTAACATGCCCTGGAACTCCTTGGCATAATATTGTGTTGACAAACATTAGCACTTGGCACACATTGGCACTTGGCATGTATTGGAACATATTATTAGTGTGCCTAACATGCCCGTTTTGAAAAATATAAAGTCCCGACTTGTTAAACCTCTTATGTGTTTATTTCCTTACATTTTAGCTTGGTTATTCCTTTTGTTTCCTTGAAACTCCTTGACGCATATTGGCATACTTTGGCACCCTGCACATCCTAGCATGTCTTAGCACCTTGCATCCCTTGTCACTATCTAGAACATGCTAGCAAACCCCATAACTACATATCACACTCTAGCACTTCTTGAAATGCCTTGATATTCCCTGGCATGCCTTACCCATGCTTAGCATACCTTTTCACTCCCTCCTTGGCATGACAACTAGCACACATTGATACTCCCTAACACACTCCTAGCTAATGCATCCTTGCACGTGTTGGCACATCTTGCCCTATCACTCTAACATTCCTTAGCACTACCAAGAATTCCTTGTCACTCATCCTTAGCAAAATTGGAACTCAATGACACTCCCTGTCACACACTTGTATTCATTCATTTCCATGCATTATGATCCAATGCTCCCTTGTGCTTCCCTAGCACTCCCTAACACTCTTTGGCACACATTGGCAGACCCTGACACTTGGAACATATTGGCATGATTTCCTAACACTATGTCATGCCTTGGTACTAACTAACATACCTTCTCACTCCCTCCTTAGCACACCTAGAACTTTCTAACAATCCCTATAACACACTCTTATTCATTCATTTCCATGAAATTGAAACTAGTTCTCCCTTGTGTTTCCCTGGCGCTCCCTGGCATGTCTTGGTGCCACAACCTAGCACCTAACACATCTAAGCACTTGGCTTTTCTTGGCATGACTAACATGCCTTGAAAATATCTAGCATGTGTTAACACTTCATGGAATTCCCTACGCACCTTAGCACTCCCTAGTTGTCATGCCCTCATAGATAGCCTTACTTTTTTGTGACTTTGGAACTCAACCAAGTCATTGAAAAAATAGTGTTCTCCATCCCCTTATCACAATCGTAGGCTTGCCTCCTAAAATTCCTATTCTAAAATTCTCCTAACATGCTATTGAAAATGCAACAAGATGATGGAGATTAGTGAAAAGAAGTCGCCTTCACTAAGTGTGCCCACAGGCTATTTTTGGCGCAAAGTCTATTTTTAGACATATGGATCATGGTCTATGAGTTGCAGGATGCTATTTGTGGATGATTGGTCATCTTAGTAAAAATAGATGGACCTCTATTTTTAGACATATGGGTGGAGTCTATTTTTAGACTGTCAGGCTAAAAATAGAACAATTGAATATTATTAGCTCTTAATAATATTTGGACTATAAACATTATCTTATTCTCTTGGAGCACTTCAGTTCGAGCTACATATGTGGAACATGCAACTGCCAGAAGGAAATATGCTTTTCTTATGGGTTACTTGAGCTATTGCATGAAGGACTTCAGTTAGAACTCGAGTTATTGAGTTCTGTGGAGTTGAATGAGGAGTTGATGGAGTTGTATTCAGTTTGACTTAGTTGAACTAGTTGTATTTAGTCTAACTAACAAATACACTAGTGTTGAGTGGTGTGAATTAGTTATTAATTAATTCACTATTTATTAACTCATAAATCAACTGAGGAATACATCAGTTAACTCAGTGCATGGACAGTTCAGTGGAGACAAGTGTTAGAG